>OX253921.1:24583131-24592373 GCA_945999865.1 Vitis cinerea var. helleri x Vitis rupestris | reverse complement strand
CCCTAAACCCTAAACCCTAAACCCTAAACCCTAAACCCTAAACCCTAAACCCTAAACCCTAAACCCTAAACCCTAAACCCTAAACCCTAAACCCTAAACCCTAAACCCTAAACCCTAAACCCTAAACCCTAAACCCTAAACCCTAAACCCTAAACCCTAAACCCTAAACCCTAAACCCTAAACCCTAAACCCTAAACCCTAAACCCTAAACCCTAAACCCTAAACCCTAAACCCTAAACCCTAAACCCTAAACCCTAAACCCTAAACCCTAAACCCTAAACCCTAAACCCTAAACCCTAAACCCTAAACCCTAAACCCTAAACCCTAAACCCTAAACCCTAAACCCTAAACCCTAAACCCTAAACCCTAAACCCTAAACCCTAAACCCTAAACCCTAAACCCTAAACCCTAAACCCTAAACCCTAAACCCTAAACCCTAAACCCTAAACCCTAAACCCTAAACCCTAAACCCTAAACCCTAAACCCTAAACCCTAAACCCTAAACCCTAAACCCTAAACCCTAAACCCTAAACCCTAAACCCTAAACCCTAAACCCTAAACCCTAAACCCTAAACCCTAAACCCTAAACCCTAAACCCTAAACCCTAAACCCTAAACCCTAAACCCTAAACCCTAAACCCTAAACCCTAAACCCTAAACCCTAAACCCTAAACCCTAAACCCTAAACCCTAAACCCTAAACCCTAAACCCTAAACCCTAAACCCTAAACCCTAAACCCTAAACCCTAAACCCTAAACCCTAAACCCTAAACCCTAAACCCTAAACCCTAAACCCTAAACCCTAAACCCTAAACCCTAAACCCTAAACCCTAAACCCTAAACCCTAAACCCTAAACCCTAAACCCTAAACCCTAAACCCTAAACCCTAAACCCTAAACCCTAAACCCTAAACCCTAAACCCTAAACCCTAAACCCTAAACCCTAAACCCTAAACCCTAAACCCTAAACCCTAAACCCTAAACCCTAAACCCTAAACCCTAAACCCTAAACCCTAAACCCTAAACCCTAAACCCTAAACCCTAAACCCTAAACCCTAAACCCTAAACCCTAAACCCTAAACCCTAAACCCTAAACCCTAAACCCTAAACCCTAAACCCTAAACCCTAAACCCTAAACCCTAAACCCTAAACCCTAAACCCTAAACCCTAAACCCTAAACCCTAAACCCTAAACCCTAAACCCTAAACCCTAAACCCTAAACCCTAAACCCTAAACCCTAAACCCTAAACCCTAAACCCTAAACCCTAAACCCTAAACCCTAAACCCTAAACCCTAAACCCTAAACCCTAAACCCTAAACCCTAAACCCTAAACCCTAAACCCTAAACCCTAAACCCTAAACCCTAAACCCTAAACCCTAAACCCTAAACCCTAAACCCTAAACCCTAAACCCTAAACCCTAAACCCTAAACCCTAAACCCTAAACCCTAAACCCTAAACCCTAAACCCTAAACCCTAAACCCTAAACCCTAAACCCTAAACCCTAAACCCTAAACCCTAAACCCTAAACCCTAAACCCTAAACCCTAAACCCTAAACCCTAAACCCTAAACCCTAAACCCTAAACCCTAAACCCTAAACCCTAAACCCTAAACCCTAAACCCTAAACCCTAAACCCTAAACCCTAAACCCTAAACCCTAAACCCTAAACCCTAAACCCTAAACCCTAAACCCTAAACCCTAAACCCTAAACCCTAAACCCTAAACCCTAAACCCTAAACCCTAAACCCTAAACCCTAAACCCTAAACCCTAAACCCTAAACCCTAAACCCTAAACCCTAAACCCTAAACCCTAAACCCTAAACCCTAAACCCTAAACCCTAAACCCTAAACCCTAAACCCTAAACCCTAAACCCTAAACCCTAAACCCTAAACCCTAAACCCTAAACCCTAAACCCTAAACCCTAAACCCTAAACCCTAAACCCTAAACCCTAAACCCTAAACCCTAAACCCTAAACCCTAAACCCTAAACCCTAAACCCTAAACCCTAAACCCTAAACCCTAAACCCTAAACCCTAAACCCTAAACCCTAAACCCTAAACCCTAAACCCTAAACCCTAAACCCTAAACCCTAAACCCTAAACCCTAAACCCTAAACCCTAAACCCTAAACCCTAAACCCTAAACCCTAAACCCTAAACCCTAAACCCTAAACCCTAAACCCTAAACCCTAAACCCTAAACCCTAAACCCTAAACCCTAAACCCTAAACCCTAAACCCTAAACCCTAAACCCTAAACCCTAAACCCTAAACCCTAAACCCTAAACCCTAAACCCTAAACCCTAAACCCTAAACCCTAAACCCTAAACCCTAAACCCTAAACCCTAAACCCTAAACCCTAAACCCTAAACCCTAAACCCTAAACCCTAAACCCTAAACCCTAAACCCTAAACCCTAAACCCTAAACCCTAAACCCTAAACCCTAAACCCTAAACCCTAAACCCTAAACCCTAAACCCTAAACCCTAAACCCTAAACCCTAAACCCTAAACCCTAAACCCTAAACCCTAAACCCTAAACCCTAAACCCTAAACCCTAAACCCTAAACCCTAAACCCTAAACCCTAAACCCTAAACCCTAAACCCTAAACCCTAAACCCTAAACCCTAAACCCTAAACCCTAAACCCTAAACCCTAAACCCTAAACCCTAAACCCTAAACCCTAAACCCTAAACCCTAAACCCTAAACCCTAAACCCTAAACCCTAAACCCTAAACCCTAAACCCTAAACCCTAAACCCTAAACCCTAAACCCTAAACCCTAAACCCTAAACCCTAAACCCTAAACCCTAAACCCTAAACCCTAAACCCTAAACCCTAAACCCTAAACCCTAAACCCTAAACCCTAAACCCTAAACCCTAAACCCTAAACCCTAAACCCTAAACCCTAAACCCTAAACCCTAAACCCTAAACCCTAAACCCTAAACCCTAAACCCTAAACCCTAAACCCTAAACCCTAAACCCTAAACCCTAAACCCTAAACCCTAAACCCTAAACCCTAAACCCTAAACCCTAAACCCTAAACCCTAAACCCTAAACCCTAAACCCTAAACCCTAAACCCTAAACCCTAAACCCTAAACCCTAAACCCTAAACCCTAAACCCTAAACCCTAAACCCTAAACCCTAAACCCTAAACCCTAAACCCTAAACCCTAAACCCTAAACCCTAAACCCTAAACCCTAAACCCTAAACCCTAAACCCTAAACCCTAAACCCTAAACCCTAAACCCTAAACCCTAAACCCTAAACCCTAAACCCTAAACCCTAAACCCTAAACCCTAAACCCTAAACCCTAAACCCTAAACCCTAAACCCTAAACCCTAAACCCTAAACCCTAAACCCTAAACCCTAAACCCTAAACCCTAAACCCTAAACCCTAAACCCTAAACCCTAAACCCTAAACCCTAAACCCTAAACCCCCTAAACCCTAAACCCTAAACCCTAAACCCTAAACCCTAAACCCTAAACCCTAAACCCTAAACCCTAAACCCTAAACCCTAAACCCTAAACCCTAAACCCTAAACCCTAAACCCTAAACCCTAAACCCTAAACCCTAAACCCTAAACCCTAAACCCTAAACCCTAAACCCTAAACCCTAAACCCTAAACCCTAAACCCTAAACCCTAAACCCTAAACCCTAAACCCTAAACCCTAAACCCTAAACCCTAAACCCTAAACCCTAAACCCTAAACCCTAAACCCTAAACCCTAAACCCTAAACCCTAAACCCTAAACCCTAAACCCTAAACCCTAAACCCTAAACCCTAAACCCTAAACCCTAAACCCTAAACCCTAAACCCTAAACCCTAAACCCTAAACCCTAAACCCTAAACCCTAAACCCTAAACCCTAAACCCTAAACCCTAAACCCTAAACCCTAAACCCTAAACCCTAAACCCTAAACCCTAAACCCTAAACCCTAAACCCTAAACCCTAAACCCTAAACCCTAAACCCTAAACCCTAAACCCTAAACCCTAAACCCTAAACCCTAAACCCTAAACCCTAAACCCTAAACCCTAAACCCTAAACCCTAAACCCTAAACCCTAAACCCTAAACCCTAAACCCTAAACCCTAAACCCTAAACCCTAAACCCTAAACCCTAAACCCTAAACCCTAAACCCTAAACCCTAAACCCTAAACCCTAAACCCTAAACCCTAAACCCTAAACCCTAAACCCTAAACCCTAAACCCTAAACCCTAAACCCTAAACCCTAAACCCTAAACCCTAAACCCTAAACCCTAAACCCTAAACCCTAAACCCTAAACCCTAAACCCTAAACCCTAAACCCTAAACCCTAAACCCTAAACCCTAAACCCTAAACCCTAAACCCTAAACCCTAAACCCTAAACCCTAAACCCTAAACCCTAAACCCTAAACCCTAAACCCTAAACCCTAAACCCTAAACCCTAAACCCTAAACCCTAAACCCTAAACCCTAAACCCTAAACCCTAAACCCTAAACCCTAAACCCTAAACCCTAAACCCTAAACCCTAAACCCTAAACCCTAAACCCTAAACCCTAAACCCTAAACCCTAAACCCTAAACCCTAAACCCTAAACCCTAAACCCTAAACCCTAAACCCTAAACCCTAAACCCTAAACCCTAAACCCTAAACCCTAAACCCTAAACCCTAAACCCTAAACCCTAAACCCTAAACCCTAAACCCTAAACCCTAAACCCTAAACCCTAAACCCTAAACCCTAAACCCTAAACCCTAAACCCTAAACCCTAAACCCTAAACCCTAAACCCTAAACCCTAAACCCTAAACCCTAAACCCTAAACCCTAAACCCTAAACCCTAAACCCTAAACCCTAAACCCTAAACCCTAAACCCTAAACCCTAAACCCTAAACCCTAAACCCTAAACCCTAAACCCTAAACCCTAAACCCTAAACCCTAAACCCTAAACCCTAAACCCTAAACCCTAAACCCTAAACCCTAAACCCTAAACCCTAAACCCTAAACCCTAAACCCTAAACCCTAAACCCTAAACCCTAAACCCTAAACCCTAAACCCTAAACCCTAAACCCTAAACCCTAAACCCTAAACCCTAAACCCTAAACCCTAAACCCTAAACCCTAAACCCTAAACCCTAAACCCTAAACCCTAAACCCTAAACCCTAAATACCCTAAACCCTCAACACCCTAACCCCTAAACCTCCTACCACCCCTACCCCCTAACCCTAACCCCACACCCCTAACCCTACCCTAACCCCTAAACCCTACACCCAACACCCTAACCCTCACACCCAAACCCCTCAACCCCTAAACCCTAACCCCTACACCCTCAACCCTAAACCCTAAACCCTACACCCACACCCCTAAACCCCTAAACCCTAAACCCTAAACCCTAAACCCTAAACCCTAAACCCTAAACCCTAAACCCTAAACCCTAAACCCTAAACCCTAAACCCTAAACCCTAAACCCTAAACCCTAAACCCTAAACCCTAAACCCTAAACCCTAAACCCTAAACCCTAAACCCTAAACCCTAAACCCTAAACCCTAAACCCTAAACCCTAAACCCTAAACCCTAAACCCTAAACCCTAAACCCTAAACCCTAAACCCTAAACCCTAAACCCTAAACCCTAAACCCTAAACCCTAAACCCTAAACCCTAAACCCTAAACCCTAAACCCTAAACCCTAAACCCTAAACCCTAAACCCTAAACCCTAAACCCTAAACCCTAAACCCTAAACCCTAAACCCTAAACCCTAAACCCTAAACCCTAAACCCTAAACCCTAAACCCTAAACCCTAAACCCTAAACCCTAAACCCTAAACCCTAAACCCTAAACCCTAAACCCTAAACCCTAAACCCTAAACCCTAAACCCTAAACCCTAAACCCTAAACCCTAAACCCTAAACCCTAAACCCTAAACCCTAAACCCTAAACCCTAAACCCTAAACCCTAAACCCTAAACCCTAAACCCTAAACCCTAAACCCTAAACCCTAAACCCTAAACCCTAAACCCTAAACCCTAAACCCTAAACCCTAAACCCTAAACCCTAAACCCTAAACCCTAAACCCTAAACCCTAAACCCTAAACCCTAAACCCTAAACCCTAAACCCTAAACCCTAAACCCTAAACCCTAAACCCTAAACCCTAAACCCTAAACCCTAAACCCTAAACCCTAAACCCTAAACCCTAAACCCTAAACCCTAAACCCTAAACCCTAAACCCTAAACCCTAAACCCTAAACCCTAAACCCTAAACCCTAAACCCTAAACCCTAAACCCTAAACCCTAAACCCTAAACCCTAAACCCTAAACCCTAAACCCTAAACCCTAAACCCTAAACCCTAAACCCTAAACCCTAAACCCTAAACCCTAAACCCTAAACCCTAAACCCTAAACCCTAAACCCTAAACCCTAAACCCTAAACCCTAAACCCTAAACCCTAAACCCTAAACCCTAAACCCTAAACCCTAAACCCTAAACCCTAAACCCTAAACCCTAAACCCTAAACCCTAAACCCTAAACCCTAAACCCTAAACCCTAAACCCTAAACCCTAAACCCTAAACCCTAAACCCTAAACCCTAAACCCTAAACCCTAAACCCTAAACCCTAAACCCTAAACCCTAAACCCTAAACCCTAAACCCTAAACCCTAAACCCTAAACCCTAAACCCTAAACCCTAAACCCTAAACCCTAAACCCTAAACCCTAAACCCTAAACCCTAAACCCTAAACCCTAAACCCTAAACCCTAAACCCTAAACCCTAAACCCTAAACCCTAAACCCTAAACCCTAAACCCTAAACCCTAAACCCTAAACCCTAAACCCTAAACCCTAAACCCTAAACCCTAAACCCTAAACCCTAAACCCTAAACCCTAAACCCTAAACCCTAAACCCTAAACCCTAAACCCTAAACCCTAAACCCTAAACCCTAAACCCTAAACCCTAAACCCTAAACCCTAAACCCTAAACCCTAAACCCTAAACCCTAAACCCTAAACCCTAAACCCTAAACCCTAAACCCTAAACCCTAAACCCTAAACCCTAAACCCTAAACCCTAAACCCTAAACCCTAAACCCTAAACCCTAAACCCTAAACCCTAAACCCTAAACCCTAAACCCTAAACCCTAAACCCTAAACCCTAAACCCTAAACCCTAAACCCTAAACCCTAAACCCTAAACCCTAAACCCTAAACCCTAAACCCTAAACCCTAAACCCTAAACCCTAAACCCTAAACCCTAAACCCTAAACCCTAAACCCTAAACCCTAAACCCTAAACCCTAAACCCTAAACCCTAAACCCTAAACCCTAAACCCTAAACCCTAAACCCTAAACCCTAAACCCTAAACCCTAAACCCTAAACCCTAAACCCTAAACCCTAAACCCTAAACCCTAAACCCTAAACCCTAAACCCTAAACCCTAAACCCTAAACCCTAAACCCTAAACCCTAAACCCTAAACCCTAAACCCTAAACCCTAAACCCTAAACCCTAAACCCTAAACCCTAAACCCTAAACCCTAAACCCTAAACCCTAAACCCTAAACCCTAAACCCTAAACCCTAAACCCTAAACCCTAAACCCTAAACCCTAAACCCTAAACCCTAAACCCTAAACCCTAAACCCTAAACCCTAAACCCTAAACCCTAAACCCTAAACCCTAAACCCTAAACCCTAAACCCTAAACCCTAAACCCTAAACCCTAAACCCTAAACCCTAAACCCTAAACCCTAAACCCTAAACCCTAAACCCTAAACCCTAAACCCTAAACCCTAAACCCTAAACCCTAAACCCTAAACCCTAAACCCTAAACCCTAAACCCTAAACCCTAAACCCTAAACCCTAAACCCTAAACCCTAAACCCTAAACCCTAAACCCTAAACCCTAAACCCTAAACCCTAAACCCTAAACCCTAAACCCTAAACCCTAAACCCTAAACCCTAAACCCTAAACCCTAAACCCTAAACCCTAAACCCTAAACCCTAAACCCTAAACCCTAAACCCTAAACCCTAAACCCTAAACCCTAAACCCTAAACCCTAAACCCTAAACCCTAAACCCTAAACCCTAAACCCTAAACCCTAAACCCTAAACCCTAAACCCTAAACCCTAAACCCTAAACCCTAAACCCTAAACCCTAAACCCTAAACCCTAAACCCTAAACCCTAAACCCTAAACCCTAAACCCTAAACCCTAAACCCTAAACCCTAAACCCTAAACCCTAAACCCTAAACCCTAAACCCTAAACCCTAAACCCTAAACCCTAAACCCTAAACCCTAAACCCTAAACCCTAAACCCTAAACCCTAAACCCTAAACCCTAAACCCTAAACCCTAAACCCTAAACCCTAAACCCTAAACCCTAAACCCTAAACCCTAAACCCTAAACCCTAAACCCTAAACCCTAAACCCTAAACCCTAAACCCTAAACCCTAAACCCTAAACCCTAAACCCTAAACCCTAAACCCTAAACCCTAAACCCTAAACCCTAAACCCTAAACCCTAAACCCTAAACCCTAAACCCTAAACCCTAAACCCTAAACCCTAAACCCTAAACCCTAAACCCTAAACCCTAAACCCTAAACCCTAAACCCTAAACCCTAAACCCTAAACCCTAAACCCTAAACCCTAAACCCTAAACCCTAAACCCTAAACCCTAAACCCTAAACCCTAAACCCTAAACCCTAAACCCTAAACCCTAAACCCTAAACCCTAAACCCTAAACCCTAAACCCTAAACCCTAAACCCTAAACCCTAAACCCTAAACCCTAAACCCTAAACCCTAAACCCTAAACCCTAAACCCTAAACCCTAAACCCTAAACCCTAAACCCTAAACCCTAAACCCTAAACCCTAAACCCTAAACCCTAAACCCTAAACCCTAAACCCTAAACCCTAAACCCTAAACCCTAAACCCTAAACCCTAAACCCTAAACCCTAAACCCTAAACCCTAAACCCTAAACCCTAAACCCTAAACCCTAAACCCTAAACCCTAAACCCTAAACCCTAAACCCTAAACCCTAAACCCTAAACCCTAAACCCTAAACCCTAAACCCTAAACCCTAAACCCTAAACCCTAAACCCTAAACCCTAAACCCTAAACCCTAAACCCTAAACCCTAAACCCTAAACCCTAAACCCTAAACCCTAAACCCTAAACCCTAAACCCTAAACCCTAAACCCTAAACCCTAAACCCTAAACCCTAAACCCTAAACCCTAAACCCTAAACCCTAAACCCTAAACCCTAAACCCTAAACCCTAAACCCTAAAC